>JAUJEF010000373.1:0-37806 GCA_030444885.1 Citrus sp. QX-2021 | reverse complement strand
CCAAGGCTATAGCCCACCCGTTTTGTGGCCTCTTTCCGCTGGGCGAACTTGGCGCCCGGCCTTCGGGCGGGTATTTTGGCGCGGCTGTGCCCGCGGCCTATTTTTGGCACACGGAGGCGCCTCGCAAAGTCTGGCGCCATTCCGAGTCCGGCGGACGAAGTTGGCCAGCCCCACGCCCCAAGGCTATAGCCCACCCGTTTTGTGGCCTCTTTCCGCTGGACGAACTTGGCGCCCGGCCTTCGGGCGGGTATTTTGGCGCGGCTGTGCCCGCGGCCTATTTTTGGCACACGGAGGCGCCTCGCAAAGTCTCGCGCCATTCCGAGTCCGGCGGACGAAGTTGGCCAGCCCCACCCCCAAGGCTATAGCCCACCCGCTTTTGTGGCCTCTTTCCGCTGGACGAACTTGGCGCCCGGCCTTCGGGCGGGTATTTTTTGGCACGACTGTGCCCGCGGCCTATTTTTGGCACACGGAGACGCCTCGCAAAGTCTCGCGCCATTCCGAGTCCGGCGGACGAAGTTGGCCAGCCCCACGCCCCAAGGCTATAGCCCACCCGTTTTGTGGCCTCTTTCCGCTGGACGAACTTGGCGCCCGGCCTTCGGGCGGGTATTTTGGGCGCGGCTGTGCCCGCGGCCTATTTTGGCACACGGAGGCGCCTCGCAAAGTCTCGCGCCATTCCGAGTCCGGCGGACGAAGTTGGCCAGCCCCACCCCCAAGGCTATAGCCCACCCGTTTTGTGGCCTCTTTCCGCTGGACGAACTTGGCGCCCGGCCTTCGGGCGGGTATTTTTGGCCCGCCTGTGCCCGCGGCCTTATTTTGGCACACGGAGGCGCCTCGCAAAGTCTGGCGCCATTCCGAGTCCGGCGGACGAAGTTGGCCAGCCCCACGCCCCAAGGCTATAGCCCACCCGTTTTGTGGCCTCTTTCCGCTGGACGAACTTGGCGCCCGGCCTTCGGGCGGGTATTTTTGGCGCGGCTGTGCCCGCGCCTATTTTTGGCACACGGAGGCGCCTCGCAAAGTCTGGCGCCATTCCGAGTCCGGCGGACGAGTTGGCCAGCCCCACGCCCCAAGGCTATAGCCCACCCGTTTTGTGGCCTCTTTCCGCTGGACGAACTTGGCGCCCGGCCTTCGGGCGGGTATTTTTGGCGCGGCTGTGCCCGCGGCCTATTTTGGCACACGGAGGCGCCTCGCAAAGTCTGGCGCCATTCCGAGTCCGGCGGACGGTTGGCCAGCCCCACCCCCAAGGCTATAGCCCACCCGTTTTGTGGCCTCTTTCCGCTGGACGAACTTGGCGCCCGGCCTTCGGGCGGGTATTTTGGGCGCGGCTGTGCCCGCGGCCTATTTTTGGCACACGGAGGCGCCTCGCAAAGTCTCGCGCCATTCCGAGTCCGGCGGACGAGTTGGCCAGCCCCACGCCCCAAGGCTATAGCCCACCCGTTTTGTGGCCTCTTTCCGCTGGACGAACTTGGCGCCCGGCCTTCGGGCGGGTATTTTTGGCGCGGCTGTGCCCGCGGCCTATTTTTGGCACACGGAGGCGCCTCGCAAAGTCTGGCGCCATTCCGAGTCCGGCGGCCAAGGTTGCCAGCCCCGAGCCCCAAGGCTAGAGCCCACCCGTTTTGTGGCCTCTTTCCGCTGGACGAACTTGGCGCCCGGCCTTCGGGCGGGTATTTTTGGCGCGGCTGTGCCCGCGGCCTATTTTTGGCACACGGAGGCGCCTCGCAAAGTCTCGCGCCATTCCGAGTCCGGCGGACGGTTGGCCAGCCCCACGCCCCAAGGCTATAGCCCACCCGTATTTTTGTGGCCTCTTTCCGCTGGACGAACTTGGCGCCCCGGCCTTCGGGCGGGTATTTTTGGGCGCGGCTGTGCCCGCGGCCTATTTTTGGCACACGGAGGCGCCTCGCAAAGTCTCGCGCCATTCCGAGTCCGGCGGACGAAGTTGGCCAGCCCCACGCCCCAAGGCTATAGCCCACCCGGTTTTGTGGCCTCTTTCCGCTGGACGAACTTGGCGCTCGGCCGGCGGGCGGGTATTTTGGGGCGCGGCTGTGCCCGCGGCCTATTTTGGCACACGGAGGCGCCTCGCAAAGTCTCGCGCCATTCCGAGTCCGGCGGACGAAGTTGGCCAGCCCCACCCCCCAAGGCTATAGCCCACCCGTTTTTGTGGCCTCTTTCCGCTGGACGAACTTGGCGCCCCGGCCTTCGGGCGGGTATTTTTGCGCGCGGCTGTGCCCGCGGCCTATTTTTGGCACACGGAGGCGCCTCGCAAAGTCTGGCGCCATTCCGAGTCCGGCGGACGAAGTTGGCCAGCCCCACGCCCCAAGGCTATAGCCCACCCGTTTTTGTGGCCTCTTTCCGCTGGACGAACTTGGCGCCCGGCCTTCGGGCAGGCAATTTTTGGCGCGGCTGTGCCCGAGGCCTATTTCTGGCACACGGAGGCGCCTCGCAAAGTCTCGCGCCATTCCGAGTCCGGCGGACGAAGTTGGCCAGCCCCACCCCCCAAGGCTATAGCCCACCCGTTTTTGTGGCCTTTTTCCGCTGGACGAACTTGGCGCTGCGGCCTTCGGGCGGGTATTTTTGGGCGCGGCTGTGCCCGCGGCCTATTTTGGGCACACGGAGGCGCCTCGCAAAGTATCGCGCCATTCCGAGTCCGGCGGACGAAGTTGGCCAGCCCCACCCTTCAAGGCTATAGCCCACCCGTTTTTGTGGCCTTTTTCCGCGGGACGAACTTGGCGCCGCGGCCTTCGGGCGGGTATTTTTAGGCGCGGCTGTGCCCGCGGCCTAGTTTTGGCACACGGAGGTGCCTCGCAAAGTCTCGCGCCATTCCGAGTCCGGCGGACGAAGTAGGCCAGCTCCACCCCCCAAGGCTATAGCCCACCCGTTTTTGCGGCCTTTTTCCGCTGGACGAACTTGGCACCGCGGCTTTCAGGCGGGTATTTTTTGGTGCGGCTGTGCCTGCGGCCTAGTTTTGGCACACGGAGGCACCTCGCAAAGTCTCGTGCCATTCCGAATCCGGCGGACGAAGTTGGCCAGCCCCACCCCCAAGGCTATAGCCCACCCGTTTTGTGGCCTCTTTCCGCTGGACGAACTTGGCGCCCGGCCTTCGGGCGGGTATTTTTGGCGCGGCTGTGCCCGCGGCCTATTTTGGCACACGGAGGCGCCTCGCAAAGTCTCGCGCCATTCCGAGTCCGGCGGACGAAGTTGGCCAGCCCCACCCCCAAGGCTATAGCCCACCCGTTTTGTGGCCTCTTTCCGCTGGACGAACTTGGCGCCCGGCCTTCGGGCGGGTATTTTTGGCGCGGCTGTGCCCGCGGCCTATTTTTGGCACACGGAGGCGCCTCGCAAAGTCTCGCGCCATTCCGAGTCCGGCGGACGAAGTTGGCCAGCCCCACCCCCAAGGCTATAGCCCACCCGTTTTGTGGCCTCTTTCCGCTGGACGAACTTGGCGCCCGGCCTTCGGGCGGGTATTTTTGGCGCGGCTGTGCCCGCGGCCTATTTTTGGCACACGGAGGCGCCTCGCAAAGTCTCGCGCCATTCCGAGTCCGGCGGACGAAGTTGGCCAGCCCCACCCCCAAGGCTATAGCCCACCCGTTTTGTGGCCTCTTTCCGCTGGACGAACTTGGCGCCCGGCCTTCGGGCGGGTATTTTTGGCGCGGCTGTGCCCGCGGCCTATTTTTGGCACGGAGGCGCCTCGCAAAGTCTCGCGCCATTCCGAGTCCGGCGGACGAAGTTGGCCAGCCCCACCCCCAAGGCTATAGCCCACCCGTTTTGTGGCCTCTTTCCGCTGGACGAACTTGGCGCCCGGCCTTCGGGCGGGTATTTTTGGCGCGGCTGTGCCCGCGGCCTATTTTTGGCACACGGAGGCGCCTCGCAAAGTCTCGCGCCATTCCGAGTCCGGCGGACGAAGTTGGCCAGCCCCACCCCCAAGGCTATAGCCCACCCGTTTTGTGGCCTCTTTCCGCTGGACGAACTTGGCGCCCGGCCTTCGGGCGGGTATTTTTGGCGCGGCTGTGCCCGCGGCCTATTTTTGGCACACGGAGGCGCCTCGCAAAGTCTCGCGCCATTCCGAGTCCGGCGGACGAAGTTGGCCAGCCCCACCCCCAAGGCTATAGCCCACCCGTTTTGTGGCCTCTTTCCGCTGGACGAACTTGGCGCCCGGCCTTCGGGCGGGTATTTTGGGCGCGGCTGTGCCCGCGGCCTATTTTGGCACACGGAGGCGCCTCGCAAAGTCTCGCGCCATTCCGAGTCCGGCGGACGAAGTTGGCCAGCCCCACCCCCAAGGCTATAGCCCACCCGTTTTGTGGCCTCTTTCCGCTGGACGAACTTGGCGCCCGGCCTTCGGGCGGGTATTTTTGGCGCGGCTGTGCCCGCGGCCTATTTTTGGCACACGGAGGCGCCTCGCAAAGTCTGGCGCCATTCCGAGTCCGGCGGACGAAGTTGGCCAGCCCCACGCCCCAAGGCTATAGCCCACCCGTTTTGTGGCCTCTTTCCGCTGGACGAACTTGGCGCCCGGCCTTCGGGCGGGTATTTTTGGCGCGGCTGTGCCCGAGGCCTATTTTGGCACACGGAGTCGCCTCGCAAAGTCTCGCGCCATTCCGAGTACGGCGGACGAAGTTGGCAAGCCCCACCCACCAAGGCTATAGCCCACCCGTTTTGTGGCCTCTTTCCGCTGGACGAACTTGGCGCCCCGGCCTTCGGGCGGGTATTTTTGGGCGCGGCTGTGCCCGCGGCCTATTTTTGGCACACGGAGGCGCCTCGCAAAGTCTCGCGCCATTCCGAGTCCGGCGGACGAAGTTGGCCAGCCCCACGCCCCAAGGCTATAGCCCACGCGGGTTTGTGGCCTCTTTCCGCTGGACGTACTTGGCGCCCGGGCCTTCGGGCGGGTATTTTTGGTCGCGGCTGTGACCGCTGCCTATTTTTGGCACACGGAGGCGCCTCTCAAAGTCTCGCGCCATTCCGAGTCCGGCGGACGAAGTTGGCCAGCCCCACGCCCCAAGGCTATAGCCCACCCGTTTTTGTGGCCTCTTTCCGCTGGACGAACTTGGCGCCCCGGCCTTCGGGGCGGGTATTTTTGGGCGCGGCTGTGCCCGCGGCCTATTTTTGGCACACGGAGGCGCCTCGCAAAGTCTCGCGCCATTCCGAGTCCGGCGGACGAAGTTGGCCAGCCCCACCCCCAAGGCTATAGCCCACCCCGTTTTGTGGCCAATTTCCGCTGGACGACCTTGGCGCCCCGGCCGTCGGGCGGGTATTTTTGGGCGCGGCTGTGCCCGCGGCCTATTTTTGGCACACGGAGGCGCCTCGCAAAGTCTCGCGCCATTCCGAGTCCGGCGGACGAAGTTGGCCAGCCCCACCCCCAAGGCTATAGCCCACCCGTTTTTGTGGCCTCTTTCCGCTGGACGAACTTGGCGCCCCGGCCTTCGGGCGGGTATTTTTGGGCGCGGCTGTGCCCGCGGCCTATTTTTGGCACACGGAGGCGCCTCGCAAAGTCTCGCGCCATTCCGAGTCCGGCGGACGAAGTTGGCCAGCCCCACCCCCAAGGCTATAGCCCACCCGTTTTTGTGGCCTCTTTCCGCTGGACGAACTTGGCGCCCCGGCCTTCGGGCGGGTATTTTTGGCGCGGCTGTGCCCGCGGCCTATTTTTGGCACACGTAGGCGCCTTGCAATGTCTCGCGCCATTCCGAGTCCGGCGGACGAAGTCGGCCAGCCCCACCCCCCAAGGCTATAGCCCACCCGTTTTTGTGGCCTTTTCCCGCTGGACGAACTTGGCGCCGCGGCCTTCGGGCGGTTATTTTTGGGCGTGGCTGTGCCCGCGGCCTAATTTTGGGATACGGAGGCGCCTCGCAAAGTCTCGCGCCATTCCGAGTCCGGTGGACGAAGTTGGCCAGTCCCACCCCCCAAGGCTATAACCCACCCGTTTTTGTGGCCTTTTTACGCTGGACGAACTTTGCGCGCGGCCTTCGGGCGGGTATTTTTGGGCGCGGCTGTGCCCGCGGCCTATTTTTGGCACACGGAGGCGCCTCGCAAAGTCTCGCGCCATTCCGAGTCCGGCGGACGAAGTTGGCCAGCCCCACCACCCAAGGCTATAGCCCACCCGTGTTTGTGGCCTCTTTCCGCTGGACGAACTTGGCGCCCCGGCCTTCGGGCGGGTATTTTTGGGCGCGGCTGTGCCCGCGGCCTATTTTTGGCACACGGAGGCGCCTCGCAAAGTCTCGCGCCATTCCGAGTCCGGCGGACGAGTTGGCCAGCCCCACGCCCCAAGGCTATAGCCCACCGGTTTTATTGGCCTCTTTCCGCTGGACGAACTTGGCGCCCCGGCCTTCGGGCGGGTATTTTTGGGCGCGGCTGTGCCCGCGGCCTATTTTTGGCACACGGAGGCGCCTCGCAAAGTCTGGCGCCATTCCGAGTCCGGCGGACGAAGTTGGCCAGCCCCACCCCCCAAGGCTATAGCCCACCCGTTTTGTGGCCTCTTTCCGCTGGACGAACGTGGCGCCCCGGCCTTCGGGCGGGTATTTTTGGCGCGGCTGTGCCCGCGGCCTATTTTTGGCACACGGAGGCGCCTCGCAAAGTCTCGCGCCATTCCGAGTCCGGCGGACGAAGTTGGCCAGCCCCACCCCCCAAGGCTATAGCCCACCCGTTTTTGTGGCCTCTTTCCGCTGGACGAACTTGGCGCCCCGGCCTTCGGGCGGGTATTTTTGGGCGCGGCTGTGCCCGCGGCCTATTTTTGGCACACGGAGGCGCCTCGCAAAGTCTCGCGCCATTCCGAGTCCGGCGGACGAAGTTGGCCAGCCCCACCCCCAAGGCTATAGCCCACCCGTTTTTGTGGCCTCTTTCCGCTGGACGAACTTGGCGCCCCGGCCTTCGGGCGGGTATTTTTGGCGCGGCTGTGCCCGCGGCCTATTTTTGGCACACGGAGGCGCCTCGCAAAGTCTCGCGCCATTCCGAGTCCGGCGGACGAAGTTGGCCAGCCCCCCCCCCCACGGCCACACCCCCCCCGTCTTCGGCGCCTCTTTCCGCTGGACGAACTTGGCGCCCCGGCCTTCGGGCGGGTATTTTTGGGCGCGGCTGTGCCCGCGGCCTATTTTTGGCACACGGAGGCGCCTCGCAAAGTCTCGCGCCATTCCGAGTCCGGCGGACGAAGTTGGCCAGCCCCACCCCCCAAGGCTATAGCCCCCCCGTTGTTGTGGCCTCTTTCCGCTGGACGAACTTGGCGCCCCGGCCTTCGGGCGGGTTTTGTTTTGCGCGGCTGTGCCCGCGGCCTATTTTTGGCACACGGAGGCGCCTCGCAAAGTCTCGCGCCATTCCGAGTCCGGCGGACGAAGTTGGCCAGCCCCACCCCCAAGGCTATAGCCCACCCGTTTTTGTGGCCTCTTTCCGCTGGACGAACTTGGCGCCCCGGCCTTCGGGCGGGTATTTTTGGGCGCGGCTGTGCCCGCGGCCTATTTTGGCACACGGAGGCGCCTCGCAAAGTCTCGCGCCATTGCGAGTCCGGCGGACGAAGTTGGCCAGCCCCACCCCCAAGGCTATAGCCCACCCGTTTTGTGGCCTCTTTCCGCTGGACGAACTTGGCGCCCGGCCTTCGGGCGGGTATTTTTGGCGCGGCTGTGCCCGCGGCCTATTTTTGGCACACGGAGGCGCCTCGCAAAGTCTCGCGCCATTCCGAGTCCGGCGGACGAGTTGGCCAGCCCCACCCCCAAGGCTATAGCCCACCCGTTTTTGTGGCCTCTTTCCGCTGGACGAACTTGGCGCCCGGCCTTCGGGCGGGTATTTTTGGCGCGGCTGTGCCCGCGGCCTATTTTTGGCACACGGCGGCACCCCACAAGTCTCGCGCCATTCCGAGTCCGGCGGACGAAGTTGGCCAGCCCCACCCCCAAGGCTATAGCCCACCCGTTTTGTGGCCTCTTTCCGCTGGACGAACTTTGCGCGCGGCCTTCGGGCGGGTATTTTTGGGCGCGGCTGTGCCCGCGGCCTATTTTTGGCACACGGAGGCGCCTCGCAAAGTCTCGCGCCATTCCGAGTCCGGCGGACGAAGTTGGCCAGCCCCACCCCCCAGGCGAAAGCCCACCCCGTTTTTTGGCAAATTGCCGCTGGACGAAATTGCCGCCCCGGCCTACGGGGGGGAATTTTTGGGCGCGGCTGTGCCCGCGGCCTATTTTTGGCACACGGAGGCGCCTCGCAAAGTCTCGCGCCATTCCGAGTCCGGCGGACGAAGTTGGCCAGCCCCACCCCCAAGGCTATAGCCCACCCGTTTTTGTGGCCTCTTTCCGCTGGACGAACTTGGCGCCCCGGCCTTCGGGCGGGTATTTTTGGGCGCGGCTGTGCCCGCGGCCTATTTTTGGCACACGGAGGCGCCTCGCAAAGTCTGGCGCCATTCCGAGTCCGGCGGACGAAGTTGGCCAGCCCCACCCCCAAGGCTATAGCGCACCCGTTTTGTGGCCTCTTTCCGCTGGACGAACTTGGCGCCCGGCCTTCGGGCGGGTATTTTTGGGCGCGGCTGTGCCCGCGGCCTATTTTTGGCACACGGAGGCGCCTCGCAAAGTCTCGCGCCATTCCGAGTCCGGCGGACGAAGTTGGCCAGCCCCACCCCCAAGGGCTATAGCCCACCCGTTTTTGTGGCCTCTTTCCGCTGGACGAACTTGGCGCCCCGGCCTTCGGGCGGGTATTTTTGGGCGCGGCTGTGCCCGCGGCCTATTTTTGGCACACGGAGGCGCCTCGCAAAGTCTCGCGCCATTCCGAGTCCGGCGGACGAAGTTGGCCAGCCCCACCCCCAAGGCTATAGCCCACCCGTTGTTGTGGCCTCTTTCCGCTGGACGAACTTGGCGCCCGGCCTTCGGGCGGGTATTTTTGGCGCGGCTGTGCCCGCCCCTATTTTTGGCACACGGAGGTGCCTCGCACAGTCTCGCGCCATTCCGAGTCCGGCGGACGAAGTTGGCCAGCCCCACCCCCTAGGCTAGAGCCCACCCGTTTGTGTGGCCTCGTTCCGCTGGACGAACTTGGCGCCCCGGCCTTCGGGCGGGTATTTTTGGGCGCGGCTGTGCCCGCGCCCTATTTTTGGCACACGGAGGCGCCTCGCAAAGTCTCGCGCCATTCCGAGTCCGGCGGACGAAGTTGGCCAGCCCCACCCCCCAAGGCTATAGCCCACCCGTTTTATGGCCTCTTTCCGCTGGACGAACCTTGCGGCCCGGGCGTCGGGCGGGTATTTTTGGCGCGTATGTGCTCGCGGCCTATTTTTGGCACACGGAGGCGCCTCGCAAAGTCTCGCGCCATTCCGAGTCCGGCGGACGAAGTTGGCCAGCCCCACCCCCCAAGGCTATAGCCCACCCGTTTTGTGGCCTCTTTCCGCTGGACGAACATGGCGACCCGGTCTTCGGGCGGTTATTTTTTAGCGTGGCTGTGCCCTCGGCCAATTTTTTGCACACGGAGGCCCCTCGCAAAGTCTCACGACATTCTGAGTCCGGCGGACGAACTTGGCCAGCCCCACCCCCCAAGGCTATAGCCCACCCGTTCGGGCCTCTTTCCGCTGGTATTGGCGCCCGGCCTTGGGCGGCGCGGCTGTGCCCGCGGCCTATTTTTGGCACGGAGGCGCCTCGCAAAGTCTCGCGCCATTCCGAGTCCGGCGGACGAGTTGGCCAGCCCCACCCCCAAGGCTATAGCCCACCCGTTTTGTGGCCTCTTTCCGCTGGACGAACTTGGCGCCCGGCCTTCGGGCGGGTATTTTGGGCGCGGCTGTGCCCGCGGCCTATTTTTGGCACACGGAGGCGCCTCGCAAAGTCTCGCGCCATTCGAGTCCGGCGGACGAAGTTGGCCAGCCCCACCCCCAAGGCTATAGCCCACCCGTTTTTGTGGCCTCTTTCCGCTGGACGAACTTGGCGCCCCGGCCTTCGGGCGGGTATTTTTGGGCGCGGCTGTGCCCGCGGCCTATTTTTGGCACACGGAGGCGCCTCGCAAAGTCTCGCGCCATTCCGAGTCCGGCGGACGAAGTTGGCCAGCCCCACCCCCAACGCTATAGCCCACCCGTTTTGTGGCCTCTTTCCGCTGGACGAACTTGGCGCCCGGCCTTCGGGCGGGTATTTTTGGGCGCGGCTGTGCCCGCGGCCTATTTTTGGCACACGGAGGCGCCTCGCAAAGTCTCGCGCCATTCCGAGTCCGGCGGACGAAGTTGGCCAGCCCCACCCCCCAAGGCTATAGCCCACCCGTTTTGGGGGCCTCTTTCCGCTGTACTAACTTGGGGCCCGGCCTTCGGGCGGGTATTTTTGGGCGCGGCTGTGCCCGCGGCCTATTTTTGGCACACGGAGGCGCCTCGCAAAGTCTCGCGCCATTCCGAGTCCGGCGGACGAAGTTGGCCAGCCCCACCCCCAAGGCTATAGCCCACCCGTTTTTGTGGCCTCTTTCCGCTGGACGAACTTGGGGCCCGGCCTTCGGGCGGGAAATTTTTGGCGCGGCTGTGCCCGCGGCCTATTTTGGGCACACGGTGGCGCCTCGCAACGTCTCGCGCCATTCCGAGTCCGGCTGACGAAGTTGGCAAGCCCCACCCCCAAGGCTATAGCCCACCCGTTCTTGTGGCCTCTTCCCGCTGGACGAACATGGCGCCCGGCCTTCGGGCGGGTATTTTTGGCGCGGCTGTGCCCGCGGCCTATTTTTGGCACACGGAGGCGCCTCGCAAAGTCTCGCGCCATTCCGAGTCCGGCGGACGAAGTTGGCCAGCCCCACCCCCAAGGCTATAGCCCACCCGTTTTGTGGCCTCTTTCCGCTGGACGAACTTGGCGCCCGGCCTTCGGGCGGGTATTTTTGGCGCGGCTGTGCCCGCGGCCTATTTTTGGCACACGGAGGCGCCTCGCAAAGTCTCGCGCCATTCCGAGTCCGGCGGACGAAGTTGGCCAGCCCCACCCCCAAGGCTATAGCCCACCCGTTTTGTGGCCTCTTTCCGCTGGACGAACTTGGCGCCCGGCCTTCGGGCGGGTATTTTTGGCGCGGCTGTGCCCGCGCCTATTTTTGGCACACGGAGGCGCCTCGCAAAGTCTCGCGCCATTCCGAGTCCGGCGGACGAAGTTGGCCAGCCCCACCCCCCAAGGCTATAGCCCAACCCGTTTTGTGGCCTCTTTCCGCTGGACGAACTTGGCGCCCCGGCCTTCGGGCGGGTATTTTTGGGCGCGGCTGTGCCCGCGGCCTATTTTTGGCACACGGAGGCGCCTCGCAAAGTCTCGCGCCATTCCGAGTCCGGCGGACGAAGTTGGCCAGCCCCACCCCCCAGGCAAAAGCCCACCCGGTTTTGTGGCCTTTTTACGCTGGACGAACATGGCGCCCCGGCCATCGGGCGGGTATTTTTTGGCGCGGCTGTGCCCGCGGCCTATTTTTGGCACACGGAGGCGCCTCGCAAAGTCTCGCGCCATTCCGAGTCCGGCGGACGAAGTTGGCCAGCCCCACCCCCAAGGCTATAGCCCACCCGTTTTTGTGGCCTCTTTCCGCTGGACGAACTTGGCGCCCCGGCCTTCGGGCGGGTATTTTTGGCGCGGCTGTGCCCGCGGCCTATTTTTGGCACACGGAGGCGCCTCGCAAAGTCTCGCGCCATTCCGAGTCCGGCGGACGAAGTTGGCCAGCCCCACGCCCCAAGGCTATAGCCCACCCGTTTTTGTGGCCTCTTTCCGCTGGACGAACTTGGCGCCCCGGCCTTCGGGCGGGTATTTTTGGCGCGGCTGTGCCCGCGGCCTATTTTTGGCACACGGAGGCGCCTCGCAAAGTCTCGCGCCATTCCGAGTCCGGCGGACGAAGTTGGCCAGCCCCCACCCCCAAGGCTATAGCCCACCCGTTTTGTGGCCTCTTTCCGCTGGACGAACTTGGCGCCCCGGCCTTCGGGCGGGTATTTTTGGGCGCGGCTGTGCCCGCGGCCTATTTTTGGCACACGGAGGCGCCTCGCAAAGTCTGGCGCCATTCCGAGTCCGGCGGACGAAGTTGGCCAGCCCCACCCCCAAGGCTATAGCCCACCCGTTTTTGTGGCCTCTTTCCGCTGGACGAACTTGGCGCCCCGGCCTTCGGGCGGGTATTTTTGGGCGCGGCTGTGCCCGCGGCCTATTTTTGGCACACGGAGGCGCCTCGCAAAGTCTGGCGCCATTCCGAGTCCGGCGGACGAAGATGGCCAGCCCTTCCCCCAAGGGCTATAGCCCACCCGTTTTTTGGCCATCTTTCCGCTGGACGTACTTGGTGCGCCGGCCATCGGAGGGTTATTTTTGGGTACGGCTGTGCCCGCGGCCTATTTTTGGCACACGGAGGCGCCTCGCAAAGTCTGGCGCCATTCCGAGTCCGGCGGACGAAGTTGGCCAGCCCCACCCCCCAAGGCTATAGCCCACCCGTTTTTGTGGCCTCTTTCCGCTGGACGAACTTGGCGCCCCGGCCTTCGGGCGGGTAAGGTTAGGCGCGGCTGTGCCCGCGGCCTCTTGTTGGCACACGGAGGCGCCTCGCAAAGTCTGGCGCCATGCCGAGTCCGGCGGACGTAGTTGGCCAGCCCCACCCCCAAGGCTATAGCCCACCCGTTTTGTGGCCTCTTTCCGCTGGACGAACTTGGCGCCCGGCCTTCGGGCGGGCATCCTGGCGCGCGGCCGTGCCCGCGGCCTATTTTTGGCACACGGCGGCGCCTCGCACAGCCTCCCCCCCTTCCGAGCCCGGCGGACCGAGTAGGCCCGCCCGACGCCCCAAGGCTATAGCCCACCCGTTTTTGTGGCCTCTTTCCGCTGGACGAACTTGGCGCCCGGCCTTCGGGCGGGTATTTTTGGCGCGGCTGTGCCCGCGGCCTATTTTGGCACACGGAGGCGCCTCGCAAAGTCTCGCGCCATTCCGAGTCCGGCGGACGAGTTGGCCAGCCCCACCCCCAAGGCTATAGCCCACCCGTTTTGTGGCCTCTTTCCGCTGGACGAACTTGGCGCCCGGCCTTCGGGCGGGTATTTTTGGCGCGGCTGTGCCCGCGGCCTATTTTTGGCACACGGAGGCGCCTCGCAAAGTCTCGCGCCATTCCGAGTCCGGCGGACGAAGTTGGCCAGCCCCACCCCCAAGGCTATAGCCCACCCGTTTTGTGGCCTCTTTCCGCTGGACGAACTTGGCGCCCGGCCTTCGGGCGGGTATTTTGGCGCGGCTGTGCCCGCGGCCTATTTTTGGCACACGGAGGCGCCTCGCAAAGTCTCGCGCCATTCCGAGTCCGGCGGACGAGTTGGCCAGCCCCACCCCCAAGGCTATAGCCCACCCGTTTTGTGGCCTCTTTCCGCTGGACGAACTTGGCGCCCCGGCCTTCGGGCGGGTATTTTTGGGCGCGGCTGTGCCCGCGGCCTATTTTTGGCACACGGAGGCGCCTCGCAAAGTCTCGCGCCATTCCGAGTCCGGCGGACGAAGTTGGCCAGCCCCACCCCCAAGGCTATAGCCCACCCGTGTTTGTGGCCTCTTTCCGCTGGACGAACTTGGCGCCCCGGCCTTCGGGCGGGTATTTTTGGGCGCGGCTGTGCACGCGGCCTATTTTTGGCACACGGAGGCGCCTTGCAAAGTCTCGCGCCATTCCGAGTCCGGCGGACGAAGTTGGCCAGCCCCACCCCCAAGGCTATAGCCCACCCGTTTTTGTGGCCTCTTTCCGCTGGACGAACTTGCCGCCCGGGCCTTCGGGCGGGTATTTTTGGCGCGGCTGTGCCGCGGCCTATTTTTGGCACACGGAGGCGCCTCGCAAAGTCTCGCGCCATTCCGAGTCCGGCGGACGAAGTTGGCCAGCCCCACCCCCAAGGCTATAGCCCACCCGTTTTTGTGGCCTCTTTCCGCTGGACGAACTTGGCGCCCCGGCCTTCGGGCGGGTATTTTTGGCGCGGCTGTGCCCGCGGCCTATTTTTGGCACACGGAGGCGCCTCGCAAAGTCTCGCGCCATTCCGAGTCCGGCGGACGAAGTTGGCCAGCCCCACCCCCAAGGCTATAGCCCACCCGTTTTTGTGGCCTCTTTCCGCTGGACGAACTTGGCGCCCCGGCCTTCGGGCGGGTATTTTTGGGCGCGGCTGTGCCCGCGGCCTATTTTTGGCACACGGAGGCGCCTCGCAAAGTCTCGCGCCATTCCGAGTCCGGCGGACGAAGTTGGCCAGCCCCACGCCCCAAGGCTATAGCCCACCCGTTTTTGTGGCCTCTTTCCGCTGGACGAACTTGGCGCCCCGGCCTTCGGGCGGGTATTTTTGGGCGCGGCTGTGCCCGCGGCCTATTTTTGGCACACGGAGGCGCCTCGCAAAGTCTCGCGCCATTCCGAGTCCGGCGGACGAAGTTGGCCAGCCCCACCCCCAAGGCTATAGCCCACCCGTTTTGTGGCCTCTTTCCGCTGGACGAACTTGGCGCCCCGGCCTTCGGGCGGGTATTTTTGGGCGCGGCTGTGCCCGCGGCCTATTTTTGGCACACGGAGGCGCCTCGCAAAGTCTCGCGCCATTCCGAGTCCGGCGGACGAAGTTGGCCAGCCCCACGCCCCAAGGCTATAGCCCACCCGTTTTTGTGGCCTCTTTCCGCTGGACGAACTTGGCGCCCCGGCCTTCGGGCGGGTATTTTTGGCGCGGCTGTGCCCGCGGCCTATTTTTGGCACACGGAGGCGCCTCGCAAAGTCTCGCGCCATTCCGAGTCCGGCGGACGAAGTTGGCCAGCCCCACGCCCCAAGGCTATAGCCCACCCGTGGGTGTGGCCTCTGTCCGCTGGACGAACTTGGCGCCAATGCCTTCGGGTGGGTATTTTTGGGCGCGGCTGTGCCCGCGGGCTATTTTTGGCACACGGAGGCGCCTCGCAAAGTGTTGCGCCATTCTGAGTCCGGCGGGCGAAGTTGGCCAGCCCCACCCCCAAAGGCTATACCCCCACCCGTTTTTGTGTCTTTTTCCGCTGGACGAACTTGGCACCCCGGCATTCGGGCGGGTATTTTTGAGTGCGGCTGTGCCCGCGGCGTATTTTTACTACACGGAGGCACATCGCAAAGTCTCGCGCCATTCCGAGTCCGGCGGACGAATTTGGCCAGCCCCACCCCCCCAAGGCTATATCCCACCCGTTTTTGCGGCCTTTTACCGCTGGACGAACTTGGCGCCCGCGGCTACGGGCGGGTTTTTTGGCGGTCGGCTGTGCCCGCGGCCTATTTTTGGCACACGGAGGCGCCTCGCAAAGTCTCGCGCCATTCCGAGTCCGGCGGACGAAGTTGGCCAGCCCCACGCCCCAAGGCTATAGCCCACCCGTTTTTGTGGCCTCTTTCCGCTGGACGAACTTGGCGCCCCGGCCTTCGGGCGGGTATTTTGGGCGCGGCTGTGCCCGCGGCCTATTTTTGGCACACGGAGGCGCCTCGCAAAGTCTCGCGCCATTCCGAGTCCGGCGGACGAAGTTGGCCAGCCCCACCCCCAAGGCTATAGCCCACCCGTTTTTGTGGCCTCTTTCCGCTGGACGAACTTGGCGCCCCGGCCTTCGGGCGGGTATTTTTGGGCGCGGCTGTGCCCGCGGCCTATTTTTGGCACACGGAGGCGCCTCGCAAAGTCTCGCGCCATTCCGAGTCCGGCGGACGAAGTTGGCCAGCCCCACGCCCCAAGGCTATAGCCCACCCGTTTTGTGGCCTCTTTCCGCTGGACGAACTTGGCGCCCCGGCCATCGGGCGGGTATTCTTCGACGCGGCTGTGCCCGCGCCCTATCTTCGGCACACGGAGGCGCCTCGCAAAGTCTGGCGCCATTCCGAGTCCGGCGGACGAAGTTGGCCAGCCCCACGCCCCACGGCTATAGCCCACCCGATTTTGTGGCCTCTTTCCGCTGGACGAACTTGGCGCCCCGGCCTTCGGGCGGGTATTTTTGGGGTCGGCTGTGCCCGCGGCCTATTTTTGGCACACGGAGGCGCCTCGCAAAGTCTGGCGCCATTCCGAGTCCGGCGGACGAAGTTGGCCAGCCCCACGCCCCAAGGCTATAGCCCACCCGTTTTGTGGCCTCTTTCCGCTGGACGAACTTGGCGCCCGGCCTTCGGGCGGGTATTTTTGGCGCGGCTGTGCCCGCGGCCTATTTTGGCACACGGAGGCGCCTCGCAAAGTCTCGCGCCATTCCGAGTCCGGCGGACGAAGTTGGCCAGCCCCACCCCCCAAGGCTATAGCCCACCCGTTTTGTGGCCTCTTTCCGCTGGACGAACTTGGCGCCCCGGCCTTCGGGCGGGTATTTTTGGCGCGGCTGTGCCCGCGGCCTATTTTTGGCACACGGAGGCGCCTCGCAAAGTCTCGCGCCATTCCGAGTCCGGCGGACGAAGTTGGCCAGCCCCACGCCCCAAGGCTATAGCCCACCCGTTTTTGTGGCCTCTTTCCGCTGGACGAACTTGGCGCCCCGGCCTTCGGGCGGGTATTTTTGGGCGCGGCTGTGCCCGCGGCCTATTTTGGGCACACGGAGGCGCCTCGCAAAGTCTCGCGCCATTCCGAGTCCGGCGGACGAAGTTGGCCAGCCCCACCCCCCAAGGCTATAGCCCACCCGTTTTTGTGGCCTCTTTCCGCTGGACGAACTTGGCGCCCCGGCCTTCGGGCGGGTATTTTTGGACGCGGCCGTGCCCGCGGCCTATTTTTGGCACACGGAGGCGCCTCGGAAAGTCTCGCGCCATTCCGAGTCCGGCGGACGAGTTGGCCAGCCCCACGCCCCAAGGCTATAGCCCACCCGTTTTGTGGCCTCTTTCCGCTGGACGAACTTGGCGCCCGGCCTTCGGGCGGGTATTTTGGGCGCGGCTGTGCCCGCGGCCTATTTTGGCACACGGAGGCGCCTCGCAAAGTCTGGCGCCATTCCGAGTCCGGCGGACGAGTTGGCCAGCCCCACGCCCCAAGGCTATAGCCCACCCGTTTTGTGGCCTCTTTCCGCTGGACGAACTTGGCGCCCGGCCTTCGGGCGGGTATTTTTGGCGCGGCTGTGCCCGCGGCCTATTTTTGGCACACGGAGGCGCCTCGCAAAGTCTCGCGCCATTCCGAGTCCGGCGGACGAGTTGGCCAGCCCCACGCCCCAAGGCTATAGCCCACCCGTTTTGTGGCCTCTTTCCGCTGGACGAACTTGGCGCCCGGCCTTCGGGCGGGTATTTTTGGCGCGGCTGTGCCCGCGGCCTATTTTTGGCACCCAGAGGCGCCTCGCAAAGTCTCGCGCCATTCCGAGTCCGGCGGACGAAGTTGGCCAGCCCCACGCCCCAAGGCTATAGCCCACCCGTTTTGGTGGCCTCTGTCGGCTGGAGGAACTTGGCGGCCCGGCCGTGGGGCGGGTATTTTTGGGGCGGCTGTGCCCGCGGCCTATTTTTGGCACACGGAGGCGCCTCGCAAAGTCTGGCGCCATTCCGAGTCCGGCGGACGAAGTTGGCCAGCCCCACGCCCCAAGGCTATAGCCCACCCGTTTTGGGGGCTCTTTCCGCGGGACGAACGTGGCGCCCGGCCTCCGGGGGGGTATTTTGGGGGCGGCTGTGCCCGCGGCCTATTTTTGGCACACGGAGGCGCCTCGCAAAGTCTGGCGCCATTCCGAGTCCGGCGGACGAAGTTGGCCAGCCCCACGCCCCAAGGCTATAGCCCACCCGTTTTGTGGCCTCTTTCCGCTGGACGAACTTGGCGCCCCGGCCTTCGGGCGGGTATTTTTGGGCGCGGCTGTGCCCGGGGCCTATTTTGGCACACGGAGGCTACAGCCAAATTCTGGCGCCATTCCCAGTCCGGCGGACCAAAGTGGACAACCCCACCCCCCAATGATATAGCCCAACCCATTTTGTGGCCTCTTTCCGCTGGACGAACTTGGCGCCCGGCCTTCGGGCGGGTATTTTTGGGCGCGGCTGTGCCCGCGGCCTATTTTTGGCACACGGAGGCGCCTCGCAAAGTCTGGCGCCATTCCGAGTCCGGCGGACGAAGTTGGCCAGCCCCACGCCCCAAGGCTATAGCCCACCCGTTTTGCTGGCCTCTTTCCACTGGACGAACTTGGCGCCCGGCCTTCGGGCGGGTATTTTAGGCGCGGCTGTGCCCGCGGCCTATTTTTGGCACACGGAGGTGCCTCGCAAAGTCTGGCGCCATTCCGAGTCCGGCGGACGAAGTTGGCCAGCCCCACGCCCCAAGGCTATAGCCCACCCGTTTTGCTGGCCTCTTTCCACTGGACGAACTTGGCGCCCCGGCCTTCGGGCGGGTATTTTTGGCGCGGCTGTGCCCGCGGCCTATTTTGGCACACGGAGGCGCCTCGCAAAGTCTGGCGCCATTCCGAGTCCGGCGGACGAAGTGGGCCAGCCCCACGCCCCAAGGCTATAGCCCACCCGTTTTGTGGCCTCTTTCCGCTGGACGAACTTGGCGCCCGGCCTTCGGGCGGGTATTTTTGGCGCGGCTGTACCCGCGGCCTATTTTTGGCACACGGAGGCGCCTCGCAAAGTCTGGCGCCATTCCGAGTCCGGCGGACGAAGTTGGCCAGCCCCACGCCCCAAGGCTATCGCCCACCCTATTTTCTGGACTCGTTCCGCAGGACGAACTTGGCGCCCGGCCTTCGGGCGGGTATTTTGGGCGCGGCTGTGCCCGCGGCCTATTTTGGCACACGGAGGCGCCTCGCAAAGTCTGGCGCCATTCCGAGTCCGGCGGACGAAGTTGGCCAGCCCCACGCCCCAAGGCTATAGCCCACCCGTATTTGACACCTCTTTCCGCAGGACGAACTTGGCGCCCCGGCCTTCGGGCGGGTATTTTGGGCGCGGCTGTGTCCGCGGCCTATTTTTGGCACACGGAGGCGCCTCGCAAAGTCTGGCGCCATTCCGAGTCCGGCGGACGAAGTTGGCCAGCCCCACGCCCCAAGGCTATAGCCCACCCGTTTTGTTGCCTCTTTGCGCTGGACGAACTTGGCGCCCGGCCTTCGGGCGGGTATTTTGGGGGCCGGCTGTGCCCGGGGCCTATTTTGGGACACGGAGGCGCTTCGCAAAGTCTCGCGCCATTCCGAGTCCGGCGGACGAAGTTGGCCAGCCCCACCCCCCAAGGCTATAGCCCACCCGTTTTGTGGCCTCTTTCCGCTGGACGAACTTGGCGCCCGGCCTTCGGGCGGGTATTTTTGGCGCGGCTGTGCCCGCGGCCTATTTTGGCACACGGAGGCGCCTCGCAAAGTCTGGCGCCATTCCGAGTCCGGCGGACGAAGTTGGCCAGCCCCACGCCCCAAGGCTATAGCCCACCCGTTTTTGTGGCCTCTTTCCGCTGGACGAACTTGGCGCCCCGGCCTTCGGGCGGGTATTTTTGGGCGCGGCTGTGCCCGCGGCCTATTTTTGGCACACGGAGGCGCCTCGCAAAGTCTGGCGCCATTCCGAGTCCGGCGGACGAAGGTGGCCAGCCCCACGCGCCAAGGCTATAGCCCACCCATTTTTGTGGCCTCTTTCCGCTGGACGAACTTGGCGCCCCGGCCTTCGGGCGCGAAGTTTGGCTCGCGTCCGTGCCCGCGGCCTATTTTTGGCACACGGAGGCGCCTCGCAAAGTCTGGCGCCATTCCGAGTCCGGCGGACGAAGTTGGCCAGCCCCACTCACCAAGGCTAGAGCCCACCCGTTATTGTGGCCTCTTTCCGCTGGACGAACTTGGCGCCCCGGCCTTCGGGCGGGTATTTTGAGCGCGGCTGTGCCCGCGGCCTATTTTTGGCACACGGAGGCGCCTCGCAAAGTCTGGCGCCATTCCGAGTCCGGCGGACGAAGTTGGCCAGCCCCACGCCCCAAGGCTATAGCCCACCCGTTTTTGTGGCCTCTTTCCGCTGGACGAACTTGGCGCCCGGCCTTCGGGCGGGTATTTTTAGGCGCGGCTGTGCCCGCGGCCTATTTTTGGCACACGGAGGCGCCTCGCAAAGTCTGGCGCCATTCCGAGTCCGGCGGACGAAGTTGGCCAGCCCCACGCCCCAAGGCTATAGCCCACCCGTTTTTGTGGCCTCTTTCCGCTGGACGAACTTGGCGCCCCGGCCTTCGGGCGGGTATTTTTGGGGCGGCTGTGCCCGCGGCCTATTTTTGGAACACGGAGGCGCCTCGCAAAGTCTGGCGCCATTCCGAGTCCGGCGGACGAAGTTGGCCAGCCCCACGCCCCAAGGCTATAGCCCACCCGTTTGTGTGGCCTCTTTCCGCTGGACGAACTTGGCGCCCCGGCCTTCGGGCGGGTATTTTTGGACGCGGCTGTGCCCGCGGCCTATTTTTGGCACACGGAGGCGCCTCGCAAAGTCTCGCGCCATTCCGAGTCCGGCGGACGAAGTTGGCCAGCCCCACGCCCCAAGGCTATAGCCCACCCGTTTTTGTGGCCTCTTTCCGCTGGACGAACTTGGCGCCCCGGCCTTCGGGCGGGTATTTTTGGTCGCGGCTGTGCCCGCGGCCTATTTTTGGCACACGGAGGCGCCTCGCAAAGTCTGGCGCCATTCCGAGTCCGGCGGACGAAGTTGGCCAGCCCCACGCCCCAAGGCTATAGCCCACCCGTTTTTGTGGCCTCTTTCCGCTGGACGAACTTGGCGCCCCGGCCTTCGGGCGGGTATTTTTGGGCGCGGCTGTGCCCGCGGCCTATTTTTGGCACACGGAGGCGCCTCGCAAAGTCTCGCGCCATTCCGAGTCCGGCGGACGAAGTTGGCCAGCCCCACGCCCCAAGGCTATAGCCCACCCGTTTTTGTGGCCTCTTTCCGCTGGACGAACTTGGCGCCCCGGCCTTCGGGCGGGTATTTTTGGCGCGGCTGTGCCCGCGGCCTATTTTTGGCACACGGAGGCGCCTCGCAAAGTCTGGCGCCATTCCGAGTCCGGCGGACGAAGTTGGCCAGCCCCACGCCCCAAGGCTATAGCCCACCCGTTTTGTGGCCTCTTTCCGCTGGACGAACTTGGCGCCCCGGCCTTCGGGCGGGTATTTTGGGCGCGGCTGTGCCCGCGGCCTATTTTTGGCACACGGAGGCGCCTCGCAAAGTCTGGCGCCATTCCGAGTCCGGCGGACGAAGTTGGCCAGCCCCACGCCCCAAGGCTATAGCCCACCCGTTTTGTGGCCTCTTTCCGCTGGACGAACTTGGCGCCCCGGCCTTCGGGCGGGTATTTTTGGGCGCGGCTGTGCCCGCGGCCTATTTTTGGCACACGGAGGCGCCTCGCAAAGTCTGGCGCCATTCCGAGTCCGGCGGACGAAGTTGGCCAGCCCCACGCCCCAAGGCTATAGCCCACCCGTTTTGTGGCCTCTTTCCGCTGGACGAACTTGGCGCCCCGGCCTTCGGGCGGGTATTTTTGAGCGCGGCTGTGCCCGCGGCCTATTTTTGGCACACGGAGGCGCCTCGCAAAGTCTCGCGCCATTCCGAGTCCGGCGGACGAAGTTGGCCAGCCCCACGCCCCAAGGCTATAGCCCACCCGTTTTTGTGGCCTCTTTCCGCTGGACGAACTTGGCGCCCCGGCCTTCGGGCGGGTATTTTGGGCGCGGCTGTGCCCGCGGCCTATTTTTGGCACACGGAGGCGCCTCGCAAAGTCTGGCGCCATTCCGAGTCCGGCGGACGAAGTTGGCCAGCCCCACGCCCCAAGGCTATAGCCCACCCGTTTTGAGGCCTCTTTCCGCTGGACGAACTTGGCGCCCCGGCCTTCGGGCGGGTATTTTTGGGCGCGGCTGTGCCCGCGGCCTATTTTTGGCACACGGAGGCGCCTCGCAAAGTCTCGCGCCATTCCGAGTCCGGCGGACGAAGTTGGCCAGCCCCACCCCCCAAGGCTATAGCCCAGCCGTGGTTTTGGCCTGTTTCCGCTGGACGAACTTGGCGGCCCGGCCATCGGGCGGTTATTTTGGCGCGGCTGTGCCCGCGGCCGAGTTTTGGCACACGGAGGCGCCCCGCACCCTCTCGCGCCAGTCCGAGTCCGGCGGACGACCCTTGGGTGGGCCCCACGCTCCAAGGCTATAGCCCACCCGTTTTTGTGGCCTCTTTCCGCTGGACGAACTTGGCGCCCCGGCCTTCGGGCGGGTATTTTTGGGTGCGGCTGTGCCCGCGGCCTATTTTGGCCCATGGAGGCGCCTCGCAAAGTCTGGCGCCATTCCGAGTACGTCGGACGAGTTGGCCAGCCCCACCCCCAAAGGCTATAGCCCACCCGTTTTGTGGCCTCTTTCCGCTGGACGAACTTGGCGCCCGGCCTTCGGGCGGGTATTTTTGGCGCCGCGGTGCCCGCGGCCGATACTTGCCACACGGAGGCGCCTCGCAAAGTCTGGCGCCATTCCGAGTACGGCGGACTATGTTGGCCAGCCGCACCCGGGTTTGTTTTGGACATCCGTTTTTGTGGCCTCTTTCCGCTGGACGAACTTGGCGCCCCGGACTTCGGGCGGGTATTTTTGGGCGCGGCTGTGCCCGCGGCCTATTTTTGGCACACGGAGGCGCCTCGCAAATTCTGGCGCCATTCCGAGTCCGGCGGACAAAGTGGGCCAGCCCCACGCGCCAAGGCTATAGCCCACCCGTTTTTGTCTCCTCTTTCCGCTGGACGAACTTGGCGCCCCGGCCTTCGGGCGGGTATTTTTGGGCGCGGCTGTGCCCGCGGCCTATTTTTGGCACACCGGGGCCCCTGGCCAAGTCGGGCGCCATTACGAGTCCGGCCGACGGTTGGCCAGCCCCACGCCCCACGGCTATAGCCCACCCGCTGGGGTGGCCACTGTCCGCAGGACGTACTTCGCGCCCCGGCCTTCGGGCGGGTATTTTTGGGTGCGGCTGTGCCCGCGGCCTATTTTTGGCACACGGAGGCGCCTCGCAAAGTCTGGCGCCATTCCGAGTCCGGCGGACGAAGTTGGCCAGCCCCACGCCCCAAGGCTATAGCCCACCCGTTTTGTGGCCTCTTTCCGCTGGACGAATTCTGCGCTCCGGCCTTCGGGCGGGTATTTTTGGTCTAGGCTGCGCCCGCGGCCTATTTTTGGCACACGGAGGCGCCTCGCAAAGTCTGGCGCCATTCCGAGTCCGGCGGACGAAGTTGGCCAGCCCCACGCCCCAAGGCTATAGCCCACCCGTTTTGTGGCCTCTTTCCGCTGGACGAACTTGGCACCCCGGCCTTCGGGCAGGTATTTTTGGACGAGGCTGTGCCCGCGGCCTATTTTTGGCACACGGAGGCGCCTCGCAAAGTCTGGCGCCATTCCGAGTCCGGCGGACGAGTTGGCCAGCCCCACGCCCCACGGCTTTCGCCCACCCGTTTTGTGGCCTCTTTCCGCTGGACGAACTTGGCGCCCCGGCCTTCGGGCGGGTATTTTGGGCGCGGCTGTGCCCGCGGCCTATTTTTGGCACACGGAGGCGCCTCGCAAAGTCTGGCGCCATTCCGAGTCCGGCGGACGAGTTGGCCAGCCCCACGCCCCAAGGCTATAGCCCACCCGTTTTGTGGCCTCTTTCCGCTGGACGTACATGGCGCCCCGGCCTTCGGGCGGGTATTTTTAGCGCGGCTGTGCCCGCGGCCTATTTTTGGCACACGGAGGCGCCTCGCAAAGTCACGCGCCATTCCGAGTCCGGCGGACGAAGTTGGCCAGCCCCACGCCCCAAGGCTATAGCCCACCCGTTTTGTTGCCGCTTTCCGCTGGACGAACTTGGCGCCCGGCCTCCGGGCGGTTATTTTTGGCGCGGCTGTGCCCGCGGCCTATTTTTGGCACACGGAGGCGCCTCGCAAAGTCTGGCGCCATTCCGAGTCCGGCGGACGAAGTTGGCCAGCCCCACGCCCCAAGGCTATAGCCCACCCGTTTTTGTGGCCTCTTTCCGCTGGACGAACTTGGCGCCCCGGCCTTCGGGCGGGTATTTTTGGGCGCGGCTGTGCCCGCGGCCTATTTGTTTCACACGGAGGCGCCTCGCAAAGTCTGGCGCCATTCCGAGTCCGGCGGACGAAGTTGGCCAGCCCCACGCCCCAAGGCTATAGCCCACCCGTTTTTGTGGCCTCTTTCCGCTGGACGAACTTGGCGCCCCGGCCTTCGGGCGGGTTTTTTGGGCGCGGCTGTGCCCGCGGCCTATTTTTCGCACACGGAGGCGCCTCGCAAAGTCTGGCGCCATTCCGAGTCCGGCGGACGAAGTTGGCCAGCCCCACGCCCCAAGGCTATAGCCCACCCGTTTTTGTGGCCTCTTTCCGCTGGACGAACTTGGCGCCCCGGCCTTCGGGCGGGTATTTTTGGCGCGGCTGTGCCCGCGGCCTATTTTTGGCACACGGAGGCGCCTCGCAAAGTCTGGCGCCATTCCGAGTCCGGCGGACGAAGTTGGCCAGCCCCACGCCCCAAGGCTATAGCCCACCCGTTTTTGTGGCCTCTTTCCGCTGGACGAACTTGGCGCCCCGGCCTTCGGGCGGGTATTTTTGGCGCGGCTGTGCCCGCGGCCTATTTTTGGCACACGGAGGCGCCTCGCAAAGTCTGGCGCCATTCCGAGTCCGGCGGACGAAGTTGGCCAGCCCCACGCCCCAAGGCTATAGCCCACCCGCTTTTGTGGCCTCTTTCCGCTGGACGAACTTGGCGCCCCGGCCTTCGGGCGGGTATTTTTGGGCGCGGCTGTGCCCGCGGCCTATTTTGGCACACGGAGGCGCCTCGCAAAGTCTGGCGCCATTCCGAGTCCGGCGGACGGAAGTGGCGAGCCGCACGCACCAAGGCTATAGCCCACCCGTTTTGTGGCCTCTTTCCGCTGGACGAACTTGGCGCCCCGGCCTTCGGGCGGGTGTTTTTGGCGCGGCTGTTCCCGCGGCCTATTTTCCGCACACGGAGGCGCCTCGCCACGTCTGGCCCCATTCGGAGTCCGGCGGACGATGTTGGCCAGCCCCATACCCCGCGGCTATCGCGCACAGCATTTTGTTCCCTCTTTCCGCTGGACGAACTTGGCGCCCCGGCCTTCTGGTGGGTATTTTGGGCGCGGCTGTGCCCGCGGCCTATTTTTGGCACACGGAGGCGCCTCGCAAAGTCTCGCGCCATTCCGAGTCCGGCGGACGAAGTTGGCCAGCCCCACCCCCCAAGGCTATAGCCCACCCGTTTTGGTGGCCTCTTTCCGCTGGACGTACTTGGCGCCCCGGCCTTCGGGCGGGTATTTTTGGGCGCGGCTGTGCCCGCGGCCTATTTTTGGCACACGGAGGCGCCTCGCAAAGTCTGGCGCCATTCCGAGTCCGGCGGACGAAGTTGGCCAGCCCCACGCCCCAAGGCTATAGCCCACCCGTTTTTGTGGCCTCTTTCCGCTGGACGAACTTGGCGCCCCTGCCTTCGGGCGGGTATTTTTGGGCGTGGCTGTGCCCGCGGCCTAGTTTTTGGCACACGGAGGTGCCTCGCAAAGTCTCGCGCCATTCCGAGTCCGGCGGACGAGTTGGCCAGCCCCACGCCCCAAGGCTATAGCCCACCCGTTTTTGTGGCCTCTTTCCGCTGGACGAACTTGGCGCCCCGGCCTTCGGGCGGGTATTTTTGGGCGCGGCTGTGCCCGCGGCCTATTTTTGGCACACGGAGACGCCTCGCAAAGTCTCGCGCCATTCCGAGTCCGGCGGACGAAGTTGGCCAGCCCCACGCCCCAAGGCTATAGCCCACCCGCTTTTGTGTCTTCGTTCCGCTTGACGAAATTGGCGCCCGGGCCTTCGGGCGTGTATTTTTGCTCGCGGCTGTGCCCGCGGCCTATTTTTGGCACACGGAGGCGCCTCGCAAAGTCTGGCGCCATTCCGAGTCCGGCGGACGAGTTGGCCAGCCCCACGCCCAAGGCTATAGCCCACCCGCTTTTGTGGCCTCTTTCCGCTGGACGAATCTCTGGCGCCCCGGGCTCGGGCGAGAGCTTTTTGGGCGCGGGCTACGCCCGCGGCCTACGGCACACGGAGGTGCGCCGGCAAAGTCTGGCGCCATTCCGAGTCCGGGCGGACGGTTGGCCAGCCTCACGCCCTGCTGCTATAGCCCTCCCACCCGCTTTTATGGCCTCTTTCCGCTGGACGAGTCTTGGCGCCCGCCTTCGGGCGGGTATTTTTGGGCGCTGCTGTGCCTGCGGCCTATTTTTGGCACACGGAGGCGCCTTGCAGTCTGGCGCCATTCCGAGTCCGGGCGGACGGTTGGCCAGGCCCACGCTCCCCCAAGGCTATAGCCCACCTGCTTTTGTGGCCTCTTTCCGCTGGACGGTCCGTGGCGCCTGCCTCGGGTGGTATTTTGCGTACGGCTGTGCCCGCGTCCTATTTTTGGCACACGGAGGCGCCTCGCAAAGTCTGGCGCCATTCCGAGTCCAGCCGGACGAAGTTGGCCAGCCCCACGCCTCTAAGGCTATAGCCCCCACCCGCTTTTTGTGGCTCTTTCCGCTGCACGAACTTGGCGCCCGGCCTCGGGTGGGTATTTTGGGCGCGGCTGTGCCCGCGGTCTATTTTTGGCACACGGAGGCGCTCGCAAAGTCTCGCGCCATTCCGAGTCCGGCGGACGGTTACTGCCAGCCCCACGCCCCAAGGCTATAGCCCACCCGTTTTGTGGCCTCTTTCCGCTCCGCTGGACGAGATTTTTGCTTGGCCTGCCCGGCCTCGGGCGAGATCTCGCGCCATTCCTGAGCGCGTTGACTGTGCCCCACGGTCTATTTTTGGTACACGGAGGCGCCCGCCTTCGCAGTCTCGCGCCATTCCCGAGTCCGGCGGACGGTTGGCCAGCCCCCACGCCCCCCAAGGCTATAGCCCACCCGCTTTTGTGGCCTCTTTCCGCTGAACGACCTTGGCGCCCGGCCTTCGGGCGGGTATTTTTGGCGCGGCTGTGCCCGCGCTATTTTTGGCACACGGAGGCGCCTCGCAAAGTCTAGCGCACTTCCGAGTCCGGCGGACGAAGTTGGCCAGGCCCACGCCCCAAGGCTATACCCCACCCGTTTTTGTGGCCTGTTTCGGCTGGACGACCCTGGCGCCCGGCCGTCGGGCGGGTATTTTGGGCGCGGCTGTGCCCGCGGCCTATTTTTGGCACACGGAGGCGCCTCGCAAAGTCTGGCGCCATTCCGAGTCCGGCGGACGAAGTTGGCCAGCCCCACGCCCCAAGGCTATAGCCCACCCGTTTTTGTGGCCTCTTTCCGCTGGACGAACTTGGTGCCCCGGCCTTCGGGCGGGTATTTTTGGGCACGGCTGTGCCCGCGGCCTATTTTTGGCACACGGAGGCGCCTCGCAAAGTCTGGCGCCATTCCGAGTCCAGCGGACGAAGTTGGCCAGCCCCACGCCCCAAGGCTATCGCCCACCCGTTTTTGTGGCCTCTTTCCGCTGCACGAACTTGGCGCCCCGGCCTTCGGGTGGGTATTTTTGGGCGCGGCTGTGCCCGCGGCCTATTTTTGGCACACGGAGGCGCCTCGCAAAGTCTCGCGCCATTCCGAGTCCGGCGGACGAAGTTGGCCAGCCCCACGCCCCAAGGCTATAGCCCACCCGTTTTTGTGGCCTCTTTTCCGCTGGACGTACTTGGCGCCCCGGCCTTCGGGCGGGTATTTTTGGGCGCGGCTGTGCCCGCGGCCTATTTTTGGCACACGGAGGCGCCTCGCAAAGTCTCGCGCCATTCCGAGTCCGGCGGACGAAGTTGGCCAGCCCCACGCCCCAAGGCTATAGCCCACCCGTTTTTGTGGCCTCTTTCCGCTGGACGAACTTGGCGCCCGGCCTTCGGGCGGGTATTTTTGGGAGCGGCTGTGCCCGCGGCCTATTTTTGGCACACGGAGGCGCCGCAAAGTCTCGCGCCATTCCGAGTCCGGCGGACGAGTTGGCCAGCCCCACGCCCCAAGGCTATAGCCCACCCGCTTTTGTGGCCTCTTTCCGCTGGACGATCTTGGCGCCCGGCCTTCGGGCGGGTATTTTTAAGGCGCGGCTGTGCCTGGGGCCTATTTTTGGCACACGGAGGCGCCTCGCAAAGTCTGGCGCCATTCCGAGTCCATCGGACGAAGTTGGCCAGCCCCACGCCCCAAGGCTATAGCCCACCTGCTTTGTGGCCTCTTTCCGCTGCAAGAACTTGGCGCCCGGCCTTCGGGGTGGGTATTTTGGGCGCGGCTGTGCCCGCGTCTGCTCATTTGTACACGGAGGCGCCTCGTAAAGTCTCGCGCCATTCCGAGTCCGGCGGACGAAGTTGGCCAGCCCCACGCCCCCAAGGCTATAGCCCACCCGCTTTTGTGGCCTCTTTCCGCTGGACGAAATTGGCGCCCGGCCTTCGGGCGGGTATTTTTGCGGCTGTGCCCGCGGTCTATTTTTGGCACACGGAGGCGCCTCGCAAAGTCTCGCGCCATTCCGAGTCCGGCGGACGAAGTTGGCCAGCCCCACGCCCCAAGGCTATAGCCCACCCGTTTTTGTGGCCTCTTTCCGCTGGACGAACTTGGCGCCCCGGCCTTCGGGCGGGTACTTTTGGGCGCGGCTGTGCCTGCGGCCTATTTTTGGCACACGGAGGCGCCTCGCAAAGTCTGGCGCCATTCCGAGTCCGGCGGACGAAGTTGGCCAGCCCCACTCCCCAAGGTTATAGCCCACCCGTTTTTGTGGCCTCTTTCCGCTGCACGAACTTGGCGCCCCGGCCTTCGGGCGGGTATTTTTGGGCGCGGCTGTGCCCGCGGCCTATTTTTGGCACACGGAGGCGGCTCGCAAAGTCTGGCGCCATTCCGAGTCCGGCGGACGAAGTTGGCCAGCCCCACGCCCCAAGGCTATAGCCCACCCGTTTTTGTGGCCTCTTTCCGCTGGACGAACTTGGCGCCCCGGCCTTCGGGCGGGTATTTTTGGGCGCGGCTGTGCCCGCGGCCTATTTTTGACACACGGAGGCGCCTCGCAAAGTCTCGCGCCATTCCGAGTCCGGCGGACAAAGTTGGCCAGCCCCACGCCCCAAGGCTATTGCCCACCCGTTTTTGTGGCCTCTTTCCGCTGGACGAACTTGGCGCCCCGGCCTTCGGGCGGGTATTTTTGGGCGCGGCTGTGCCCGCGGCCTATTTTTGGCACACGGAGGCGCCTCCCAAAGTCTGGCGCCATTCCGAGTCCGGCGGACGAAGTTGGCCAGCCCCACGCCCCCAAGGCTATAGCCCACCCGCTTTTGTGGCCTGTTTCCGCTGGACGAACTTGGCGCCCCGGCCTTCGGGCGGGTATTTTTGGGCGCGGCTGTGCCTGCGGCCTATTTTTGGCACACGGAGGCGCCTCGCAAAGTCTGGCGCCATTCCGAGTCCGGGGGACGAAGTTGGCCAGGCCCACGCCCCAAGGCTATAGCCCACCCGTTTTTGTGGCCTCTTTCCGCTGGACGAACTTGGCGCCCCGGCCTTCGGTATGGTATTTTTGTGCGCGGCTGTTCCCGCGGCCTATTTTTGGCACACGGAGGCCCCTCGCAAAGTCTCGCGCCATTCCGAGTCCGGCGGACGAAGTTGGCCAGCCCCACCCCCCAAGGCTATAGCCCACCCGTTTTTGTGGCCTCTTTCCGCTGGACGACCTTGGTGCCCCCGCCTTCGGGCGGGTATTTTTGGGCTCGGCTGTGCCCACGGCCTATTTTTGGCACACGGAGGCGCCTCGCAAAGTCTCGCGCCATTCCGAGTCCGGCGGACGAAGTTGGCCAGCCCCACGCCCCAAGGCTATCGCCCACCCGTTTTTGTGGCCTCTTTCCGCTGCACGAACTTGGCGCCCCGGCCTTCGGGTGGGTATTTTTGGGCGCGGCTGTGCCCGCGGCCTATTTTTGGCACACGGAGGCGCCTCGCAAAGTCTCGCGCCATTCCGAGTCCGGCGGACGGTTGGCCAGCCCCCACGCCCCAAGGCTATAGCCCACCCGCTTTTGTGGCCTCTTTTCCGCTGGACGATTTGGCGACCCGGCCTTCGGGCGGGTATTTTTTGGCGCGGCTGTGCCCGCGGCCTATTTTTGGCACACGGAGGCGCCTCGCAAAGTCTCGCGCCATTCCGAGTCCGGCGGACGAAGTTGGCCAGCCCCACGCCCCAAGGCTATAGCCCACCCGTTTTTGTGGCCTCTTTCCGCTGGACGAACTTGGCGCCCCGGCCTTCGGGCGGGTATTTTTGGGCGCGGCTGTGCCCGCGGCCTATTTTTGGCACACGGAGGCGGCTCGCAAAGTCTGGCGCCATTCCGAGTCCGGCGGACGCCGTGGGCCAGCCCCACGCCCCTAGGCTATAGCCCACCCGCTTTTGTGGCCTCTTTCCGCTGGACGAAACATGGCGCCCGGCCTTCGGGCGGGTATTTTTGGGCGCGGCTGTGCCCGCGGCCTATTTTTGGCACACGGAGGCGCCTCGCAAAGTCTCGCGCCATTCCGAGTCCGGCGGACAAAGTTGGCCAGCCCCACGCCCCAAGGCTATAGCCCACCCGTTTTTGTGGCCTCTTTCCGCTGGACGAACTTGGCGCCCCGGCCTTCGGGCGGGTATTTTTGGGCGCGGCTGTGCCCGCGGCCTATTTTTGGCACACGGAGGCGCCGCAAAGTCTGGCGCCATTCCGAGTCCGGCGGACGAAGTTGGCCAGCCCCACGCCCCAAGGCTATAGCCCACCCGCTTTTGTGGCCTCTTTCCGCTGGACGACCTTGGCGCCCGGCCTTCGGCGGGTATTTTTGGCGCGGCTGTGCCCAAGCGCCTATTTTTGGCACACACGGAGGCGCCTCGCAAAGTCTGGCGCCATTCCGAGTCCGCGGACGGTTGGCCAGCCCCACGCCCCAAGGCTATAGCCCACCCGCTTTTGTGGCCTCTTTCCGCTGAACGAACTTGGCGCCCGGCCTTCGGGCGGGTATTTTTGGGCGCGGCTGTGCCCGCGGCCTATTTTTGGCACACGGAGGCGCCGCGCAGAGTCTCGCGCCGTACCGAGTCCGGCGGACGTGGTTGGCCAGCCCCACCCCCCAAGGCTATAGCCCACCCGGGGGTGTGGCCTCTGTCCGCTGGGCGAACTTGGCGCCCCGGCCGTCGGGCGGGTATTTTTGGCAGCGGCTGTGCCCGCGGCCTATGCTTGGCACACGGAGGCGCCTCGCAGAGACTGGCGCCATTCCGAGTCCGGCGGACGGTTGGCCAGCCCCACACCCCAAGGCTATAGCCCACCCGCTTTTGTGGCCTCTTTCCGCTGGGACGAACTTGGCGCCCGGCCTTCGGGCGGGTATTTTTAAGCGCGGCTGTGCCCGCCGCCTAATACTGCCACACGGAGGCGCCTCGCAAAGTCTCGCGCCATTCCGAGTCCCGCGGACGAAGTTGGCCAGCCCCACGCCCCAAGGCTATAGCCCACCCGTTTTTGTGGCCTCTTTCCGCTGGACGAACTTGGCGCCCCGGCCTTCGGGCGGGTATTTTTGGGCGCGGCTGTGCCCGCGGCCTATTTTTGGCACACGGAGGCGCCTCGCAAAGTCTGGCGCCATTCCGAGTCCAGCGGACGAAGTTGGCCAGCCCCACGCCCCAAGGCTATAGCCCACCCGTTTTTGTGGCCTCTTTCCGCTGCACGAACTTGGCGCCCCGGCCTTCGGGTGGGTATTTTTGGGCGCGGCTGTGCCCGCGGCCTATTTTTGGTACACGGAGGCGCCTCGTAAAGTCTCGCGCCATTCCGAGTCCGGCGGACGAAGTTGGCCAGCCCCACGCCCCAAGGCTATAGCCCACCCGTTTTTGTGGCCTCTTTCCGCTGGACGAAATTGGCGCCCCGGCCTTCGGGCGGGTATTTTTGGGCGCGGCTGTGCCCGCGGCCTATTTTTGGCATACGGAGGCGCCTCGCAAAGTCTGGCGCCATTCCGAGTCCGGCGGACGAAGTTGGCCAGCCCCACGCCCCAAGGCTATAGCCCACCAGGGTGTGTGGCCTCTTTCCGCTGGTCGATCTTGGCGCCCGGCCTTCGGGCGAGTATTTTTAGGCGCGGCTGTGCCGCGGGCCTATTTTTGGCACACGGAGGCGCCTCGCAAAGTCTCGCACCATTCCGAGTCCGGCGGACGGTTGGCCAGCCCCACGCCCCAAGGCTATAGCCCGCACGTTTGTGTGGCCGCTTTCCGCTGGACGAACTTGGCGCCCCGGCCTTCGGGCGGGTATTTTTGGGCGCGGCTGTGCCCGCGGCCTATTTTTGGCACACGGAGGCGCCTCGCAGAGTCTCGCGCCATTCCGAGTCCGGCGGACGATTTTAAACCAGCCCCACCCCCCAAGGCTATAGCCCACCCGTTTTTGTGGCCTCTTTCCGCTGGACGACCCTGGGGCCCCGGCCTTCGGGCGGGTATTTTTGGGCGCGGCTGTGCCCGCGGCCTATTTTTGGCACACGGAGGCGCCTCGCAAAGTCTCGCGCCATTCCGAGTCCGGCGGACGAAGTTGGCCAGCCCCACGCCCCAAGGCTATAGCCCACCCGTTTTTGTGGCCTCTTTCCGCTGGACGAACTCGGCGCCCCGGCCTTCGGGCGGGTATTTTTGGACGCGGCTGTGCCCGCGGCCTATTTTTGGCACACGGAGGCGCCTCGCAAAATCTGGCGCCATTCCGAGTCCGGCGGACGAAGTTGGCCAGCCCCACGCCCCAAGGCTATAGCCCACCCGTTTTTGTGGCCTCTTTCCACTGGACGAACTTGGCGCCCCGGCCTTCGGGCGGGTATTTTTGGGCGCGGCTGTGCCCGTGGCCTATTTTTGGCACGCGGAGGCGCCTCGCAAAGTCTCACGCCATTCCGAGTCCGGCGGACGAAGTTGGCCAGCCCCACGCCCCAAGGCTATAGCCCACCCGTTTTTGTGGCCTCTTTCCGCTGGACGAACTTGGCGCCCCGGCCTTCGGGCGGGTATTTTTGGACGCGGCTGTGCCCGCGGCCTATTTTTGGCGCACGGAGACGCCTCGCAAAGTCTCGCGCCATTCGGAGTCCGGCGGACGAAGTTGGCCAGCCCCACCCCCCAAGGCTATAGCCCACCCGTTTTTGTGGCCTCTTTCCGCTGGACGAACTTGGCGCCCCGGCCTTCGGGCCGGTATTTTTGGGCGCGGCTGTGCCCGCGCTATTTTTGGCACACGGAGGCGCCTCGGAAAGTCTCGCGCCATTCGAGTCCGGCGGACGAAGTTGGCCAGCCCCACGCCCCAAGGCTATAGCCCACCCGTTTTTGTGGCCTCTTTCCGCTGGACGAACTTGGCGCCCCGGCCTTCGGGCGGGTATTTTTGGGCGCGGCTGTGCCCGCGGCATATTTTTGGCACACGGAGGCGCCTCGCAAAGTCTCGCGCCATTCCGAGTCCGGCGGACGAAGTTGGCCAGCCCCACGCCCCAAGGCTATAGCCCACCCGTTTTTGTGGCCTCTTTCCGCTGGACGACCTTGGCGCCCCGGCCTTCGGGCGGGTATTTTTGGGCGCGGCTGTGCCCGCGGCCTATTTTTGGCACACGGAGGCGCCTCGCAAAGTCTGGCGCCATTCCGAGTCCGGCGGACGAAGTTGGCCAGCCCCACGCCCCAAGGCAATAGCCCACCCGTTTTTGTGGCCTCTTTCCGCTGGACGAACTTGGCGCCCCGGCCTTCGGGCGGGTATTTTTGGACGCGGCTGTGCCCGCGGCCTATTTTTGGCACACGGAGGCGCCTCGCAAAGTCTGGCGCCATTCCGAGTCCGGCGGACGAAGTTGGCCAGCCCCACGCCCCAAGGCTATAGCCCACCCGTTTTTGTGGCCTCTTTCCGCTGGACGAACTTGGCGCCCCGGCCTTCGGGCGGGTATTTTTGGGCGCGGCTGTGCCCGCGGCCTATTTTTGGCACACGGAGGCGCCTCGGAAAGTCTCGCACCATTCCGAGTCCGGCGGACGAAGTTGGCCAGCCCCACGCCCCAAGGCTATAGCCCACCCGTTTTTGTGGCCTCTTTCCGCTGGACGAAGTTGGCGCCCCGGCCTTCGGGCGGGTATTTTTGGGCGCGGCTGTGCCCGCGGCCTATTTTTGGCACACGGAGGCGCCTCGCAAAGTCTCGCGCCATTCCGAGTCCGGCGGACGAAGTTGGCCAGCCCCACGCCCCAAGGCTATAGCCCACCCGTTTTTGTGGCCTCTTTCCGCTGGACGAACTTGGTGCCCCGGCCTTCGGGCGGGTATTTTTGGGCGCGGCTGTGCCCGCGGCGTATTTTTGGCACACGGAGGCGCCTCGCAAAGTCTCGCGCCATTCCGAGTCCGGCGGACGAAGTTGGCCAGCCCCACCCCCCAAGGCTATAGCCCACCCGTTTTTGTGGCCTCTTTCCGCTGGACGAACTTGGCGCCCCGGCCTTCGGGCGGGTATTTTTGGGTGCGGCTGTCCCCGCGGCCTATGTTCAGCACACGGAGGTGCCTCGCAAAGTCTCGCGCAATTCCGAGTCCGGCGGACGAAGTTGGCCAGGCCCACCCCTCAAGGCTATAGCCCACCCGTTTTTGTGGCCTTTTTCCGCTGGACGAACTTGGCGCCCCAGCCTTCGGGCGGGTATTTTTAAGCGCGGCTGTGCCCGTGGCCTATTTTGGCACACGGAGACGCCTCGTAAAGTCTCGCGCCATTCCGAGTCCGGCGGACGAAGTGGGCCAGCCCCACCTCCCAAGGCTATAGCCCACCCGTTTTTGTGGCCTTTTTCCGCTGGACGAACTTGGCGCCCCGGCAATCGGGCGGGTATTTTTGGCCAGCCCCACCCCCCAAGGCTATAGCCCACCCGTTTTAGTGGCCTTTTTCCGCTGGACGACCTTGGGGCCCCGGCCTTCGGGTGGGTATTTTCGGGCGCGGCTGTGCCCGCGGCCTATTTTTGGTACACCGAGGCGCCTCGCAAAGTCTCGCGCCATTCCGAGTGCGGCGGACGAAGTTGGCCAGCCCCACCCCCCAAGGCTAAAGCCCACCCGTTTTTGTGGCCTTTTTCCGCTGGACGAACTTGGCGCCCCGGCCTTCGGGCGGGTATTTTGAAGCGCGGCTGTACCCGCGGCCTATTTTTAGCACACGGAGGCGCCTCGTAAAGTCTCGCGCCATTCCGAGTCCGGCGGACGAAGTGGGCCAGCCCCACCCCCCAAGGCTATAGCCCACCCGTTTTTGTGGCCTTTTTCCGCTGGACGAACTTGGTGCCCCGGCGTTCGGGCGGGTATTTTTGGGCGCAGCTGTGCCCGCGGCTTATTTTTGGCACACGGAGGCGCCTTGCAAAGTCTCGCGCCATTCCGAGTCCGGCGGACGAAATTGCCCAGCCCCACCCCCCAAGGCTATAGCCCACCCGTTTTTGTGGCCATTTTCCGCTGGACGAACTTGGCGCCCCGGCCTTCGGGCGGGTATTTTTGGGCGTGGCTGTGCCCATGGTCTATTTTTGGAACACGGAGGCGCCTCGCAATGTCTGCCGCCATTCCGAGTCCTGCGGATGAAGTTGGCCAGCCCCACCCCCCAAGGCTATAGCCCACCTGTTTTTGTGGCCTTTTTCCGCTGGACGAACTTGGCGCCCCGGCGTTCGGGCGGGTATTTTTGGGCGCGGCTGTGCCCGCGGCCTATGTTCAGTACACGGAGGTGCCTCGCAAATTCTCGCGCAATTCCGAGTCCGGCGGACTAAGTTGGCCAGCCCCATCCCCCAAGGCTATAGCCCACCCGTTTTTGTGGCCTTTTTCCGCTGGACGAACTTGGCGGCCCAGCCTTCGGGGGGGTATTTTTGTGCCCATCCCCCAAGGCCTATTTTTGGCACACGGAGGCGCCTTGCAAAGTCATGCGCCATTCTGAGTCCGGCGGACGAAATTACCCAGCCCCACCCCCCAAGGCTATAGCCCACCCGTTTTTGTGGCCTTTTTCCGCTGGACGAACTTGGCGCCCCGGCCTTCGGGTGGGTATTTTTGTGCACGGCTGTGCCCGCGGCCTATTTTTGGCACATGGAGGCGCCTTGCAAAGTCTCGCGCCATTCCGAGTCCGGCGGACGAAATTGCCCAGCCCCACCCCCCAAGGCTATAGCCCACCCGTTTTTGTGGCCATTTTCCGCTGGACGAACTTGGCGCCCCGGCCTTCGGGCGGGTATTTTTGGACGTGGCTGTGCCCATGGTCTATTTTTGGAACACGGAGGCGCCTCGCAAAGTCTGCCGCCATTCCGAGTCCGGCGGACGAAGTTGGCCAGCCCCACCCCCCTAGGCTATAGACCACCCGTTTTTGTGGCCTTTTTCCGCTGGTCGAACTTGGCGCCCCGGCCTTCGGGTGGGTATTTTTGGGCGCGGCTGTGTCCGCGGCCTATTTTTGGTCCACCGAGGTGCCTCGTAAGGTCTCGCGGCATTCCGAGTCCGGCGGACGAAGTTGGCCAGCCCCACCCCCCAAGGCTATAGCCCACCCATTTTTGTGGCCTTTTTCCGCTGGACGAACTTGGCGCCCCGGCCTTCGGGCGGTTATTTTAGGGTACGGTTGTGCCCGAAGCCTATTTTAGGCACACGGAGGCCCCCCGTAAAGTCTCGCGCCATTCCGAGTTTGGCGGACGAAGTGGGCCAGCCCCAGCCCCCAAGGCTATAGCCCACCCGTTGTTGTGGCCTTTTTCCGCTGGACGAACTTGGCGCCCCGGCCTTCGGGCGGGTATTTTTAAGCGCGGCTGTCTCCGCGGCCTATTTTTGGTACACCAAGGCACCTCACAAAGTCTCGCGCCATTCCGAGTGCGGCGGACGAAGTTGGCCAGGCCCACCCCTCAAGGCTATAGCCCACCCGTTTTTGTGGCCTTTTTCCGCTGGACGAACTTGGCGCCCCGGCCTTCGGGCGGGTATTTTTAAGCACGGCTGTGCCCGCGGCCTATTTTGGCACACGGAGGTGCCTCGTAAAGTCTCGCGCCATTCCGAGTCCGGCGGACGAAGTGGGCCAGCCCCACCCCCCAAGGCTATAGCCCACCGTTTTTGTGGCCTTTTTCCGCTGGACGAACTTGGCGCCCCGGCGTTCGGGCGGGTATTTTTGGGCGCGGCTGTGCCCGCGGCCTAATTTTGGCACACGGATGCGCCTTGCAAAGTCTCGTGCCATTCCGAGTCCTGCGGACGAAGTTGGCCAGCCCCACCCCCCAAGGCTATAGCCCACCTGTTTTTGTGGCCTTTTTCCGCTGGACGAACTTGGCGCCCCGGCGTTCGGGCGGGTATTTTTGGGCGCGGCTGTGCCCGCGGCCTATGTTCAGCACACGGAGGTGCCTCGCAAAGTCTCGCGCAATTCCGAGTCCGGCGGACTAAGTTGGCCAGCCCCACCCCCCAAGGCTATAGCCCACCCGTTTTTGTGGCCTTTTTCCGTTGGACGAACTTGGCGCCCCAGCCTTCGGGCGGGTATTTTTGGGCGTGGCTGTACCCATGGTCTATTTTTGGAACACGGAGGCTCCTCGTAAAGTCTGCCGCCATTCCGAGTCCGGCGGACGAAGGTTCCCAGCCCCACCCCCCTAGGCTATAGACCACCCGTTTTTGTGGCCTTTTTCCGCTGGTCGAACTTGGCGCCCCGGCCTTCGGGCGGGTATTTTTGGGCGCGGATGTGCCCGCGGCCTATTTTTGGTACACCGAGGTGCCTCGTAAAGTCTCGCGCCATTCCGAGTCCGGCGGACGAAGTTGGCCAGCCCCATCCCCCAAGGCTATAGCCCACCCGTTTTTGTGGCCTTTTTCCGCTGGATGAACTTGGCGCCCCGGCGTTCAGGCGGGTATTTTTGGACGCGGCTGTGGCCGAGGCCTATTTTTTGTACACGGAGGCCCCTCCTAAAGTCTCGCGCCATTCCGAGTCCGGCGGACGAAGTTGGCCAGCCCCACCCCCCAAGACTATAGCCCACCTGTTTTTGTGGCCTTTTTCCGCTGGACGAACTTGGCGCCCCGGCGTTCGGGCGGGTATTTTTGGGCGCGGCTGTGCCCGCGGCCTATGTTCAGTACACGGAGGCGCCTCACAAAGTCTCGCGCAATTCCGAGTCCGGCGGACTAAGTTGGCCAGCCCCACCCCCCAAGGCTATAGCCCACCCGTTTTTGTGGCCTTTTTCCGCTGGTCGAACTTGGCGCTCCGGCCTTCGGGCTGTTATTTTTTGGCGCGGCTGTGCGCGCGGCCTATTTTTGGCACACGGAGGCCCCTCGTAAAGTCTCGCGCCATTCCGAGTTTGGCGGACGAAGTGGGCCTGCCCC